>ONZH01007202.1:0-30991 GCA_900303285.1 Rhinella marina
TATAGTGATATATAATGCCCCTAATACAGTGATATGTGATCACCACTTTATACTGTATATAGTGATGTGTGACCCCCTGTATACAGTAATAGTTGACACCACCACCACCACCATACACTTGTAGTGTGCTACTAAAGTGTGTACAAGGGGACACTCCAAAGGGTTAAATAGCCATGTCATATCTTATATATTATGCCATTTTATTGTTATGTATTTGTGAATTAACCCCTTGACGCCACGGGACGTGACTTAACGCCCAGCGCCGTACATGTACGGCGCGCTGATCGGGCGGGTGCAGGAGATGCGCCCGCCCGATCAGCGGCGGGGGTCCAGCAGTGCCCAGGTGCCGGACCCCTTGGCAATGCGCCAGCATCGGTGAAAACACCGATGCCGGCGCATTAACCCTGAGGTGTGCGCATATTCAGGATGGCGAGCGGGGGGGGGCCATCGGGTCCCCGCGCTGCTGTGACGGGGACCCGATGGCTTGGATGGCAGCCCGATGCCTTCCTTAGGCATCGTGGCTGCCATCCCTGCGAGCCTGTGCGATCCAGCCCCCTGGATCGCACAGGAAGCAGGCTGTAAGTGTATTACTGTGAGTAATACACTTACAGCCAATGCATTACAATACAACAGTATTGTAATGCATTGTGCAGGGGATCAGACCCCCAAAAGTTGAAAAAAAGGTGAAAAAAAAGTTAAAAAATAAAGTTAAAAAAATAATAATAATAAACGTTTCAAGTAAAAAAAAAGAAAAACGCCATTTTCCCCCCAATAAAGTAAAAAAAATTGTTAAAAAAAGAAAAAAAAAGAAAAAGTAGGCATATTAGGTATCGCCGCATCCGTATCGACCGGCTCTATAAAAATATCACATAATCCATCCCGCCAGGTGAACACAGTAAAAAATAAAAAATAAAAACAGTGCCAAAACAGCCATTTTTGGGTCACCTTCCCCCACAAAAAGTGTAATACTACGCGATCAAAAAGGCGTATTTACCCCAAAATGGTATTAATAAAATCGTCATCTCGTCCCGCAAAAAATGATACCCTACCTAAGACAATCGCCCAAAAAATAAAAAAATTATGGCTCTTAGAAAATGGCAACACAAAAAAGATTTTATTCTGTTCAAAAATAAATCTAATGTGTAAAACTTTCCAAAAATAAAAAAGTTAGACATATTGGGTATCGCCACGTCCGTAACAACCTGCTCTATAAAAATATTACATGAGATGGCCCCCCCAGACGAATGCTGTAAAATAATTGTTAAAAAAACTATGCCAAAATAGCCATTTTTTTCCCTCTTGCCTCACAAAAAGTGTAATAGCAGGCGATCAAAAAGGCGTATTTGACCCAAAATGGTACCAATCAAACCGTCATCTTGTCCTGAAAAAATGATACCCTACCTGAGACAATCGCCCAAAAACTGAAAAAAATATGGCTCTCTGAAAATGGCAACACAAAATAAAGATTTTATTCTGTTCAAAAATGCATGTAATGTGTAAAACTTTCCAAAAATAAAAAAGTTAGACATATTTGGTATCGCCACATCCGTAACAACCTGCTCTATAAAAATATTACATGAGATGGCCCCCCAGGTGAATGCTGCAAAAAAAAAAAAAAAAACTATGCCAAAACAACCATTTTTTTCCCTCTTACCTCACAAAAAGTGTAATAGCAAGCGATCATAAAGGCGTATTTGACCCAAAATGGTACCAATCAAAACGTCATCTTGTCCTGCAAAAATGATACCCTACCTGAGACAATCGCCCGAAAACTGAAAAAAATATGGCTCTCTGAAAATGGCAACACAAAATAAAGATTTTATTCTGTTCAAAAATGCATCTAATGTGTAAAACTTTCCAAAAATAAAAAAGTTAGACATATTTGGTATCGCCACGTCCGTAACAACCTGCTCTATAAAAATATCACATGATTTGCCCTCTCAGGTGAATGCTGTAAAAAAAAAATAAAAAAAACCATGCCAAAACAGCTATTTTTTTCACCTTGACTGACAAAAAGTGTAATACCAAGCGATCAAAAAGTCTTATATACCCCAAAATGGTACCAATGAAAGCATCAGCTCATCCCGCAAAAAATGAGCCCCCACATAAGACAATAACTCAAAAAAATAAAAATCAGTGGCTCCCGCAAACCATTCCACCAAAATCTGTGTTGTAAAATCCATATGGCGCTCCTTCTGTTTTGAGTCCTGCCATGTGCCCCCACATCAGTTTACCACCACATATCGGGTGTTGCCGTATTCAGGAGAAAATGGGTAACAAATTATGGGGTGCTTTTCTCCTGTTACCCCTCCTGTTGCTTTAGCCCCAAATTTTTTTTATACAAAAAATTTGGGGCTAAAGCAACATTTTATTGGAAGAAATGAAATTTTTCATTTTCACAGCCAAGTGTTTCCAAATTCCGTAAAACACTTAGGGGGTCAAAGTGGCCAGTACCCCCCTTAATATATTTGTTGAAGGTATTAGTTTCCAAAATGGGGTCACTTTTTGAGGGTTTCCACTCTAGGGGTACGTCAGGGTCTCTCAATTACAAAATGGTGCCTAAAAACTATTCTAGCAAAATCTGCCTCCAAAATCCATATGGCGCTCCTTTCCTTCTGACCACTGCCACAAACCCATAGAGACGTTTACCACCACATATGGGGTATTTCTGTAAACTGCAGAATCAGAGCAATGTATATTGAGGTTTAGTTTGCTGTTAACCCTTACTGTGTTGCAAGAAAAAAATTATTAACATGAATAATCTACCAAAAAAGTGAAATTTTGAAATTTCACCTCCCTTTTCCTTTAATTCTTGTGGAACACCTCAAGGGTTAACAAAGTTTGTAACAGCAGTTTTTTATAATTTGAGGGGTGTAGTTTCTAAAATGGGGTCATTTATGGGGGGTTTCATTATGTAAGCCCCTCAAAATCACTTTATATCTGAATTGGTGCTTAAAAAAATGGTTTTGGAAAATTTGGTGAAAATTTGAAAAATGGCTTCTAAACTTCTAAGCCCTCTAACGTCCTAAAAAAAGTAAAATGACATTTATAAAATGATGCCAACATAAAGTAGACATATGGGGAATGTAAAATAATAACTATTTGTGGAGGTATTACTATGTATTTTGAAAGTAGAGAAATTGAAATTTGGAAATTTTTCCAAATTTTTGGTAAATTTGGTATTTTTTTAAAAATAAAAATGAAATATTTTGCCAAAAATTTACTACTGTTGTGAAGCACAATATGTGACGAGAAAACAGTCTCAGAATGGCATGGATAAGTAAAAGCGTTCCAAAGTTATTACCACATAAAGTGACACATGTCAGATTTGCAAAAAATGGCCTGGGCAGAAAGGTGAAAACAGGCCCGGGGTTGAAGGGGTTAATTTGAAACCTCTATGGCTGAGTACTGCAATATTATTTCCCACCACTAGATGGTGGCATTCTGCCTTTTATATAAGGCCCTGTAACAGGAAGTTAGATCAGTTATAAGAGTTGGAGTGTAAGGAGTTAGTTAAGAGGAACCAAGTACTGTGCAGGAGGAAGAAAAGTGGAGAACCTTTCCTCAAGGAAAAGGCTGTCATTACCCCTGACACTGGCCATGTCAGGACAACATGTGACAAGTAACAGCTAAATTACTAGAACCCTGAACATATTTCTTGGACTGTCAAGCCTGACAGAGGTAATCCGTCCCCGGTCTTCATGGACTCTGCCAGCACCCATGTGGTCAAGAGACGCCTCTGGCATCTGACTACAGTATCAGCAACCAGGTACAAGTTGTTTATTGGTCTACACTTTGGATCCCTCCGGGAGGTGCAGCCATCTTTATATATATTTCAGGAACCTGCTGGTGCAGACGTGTCATTCCTGCCCCACAGAGTATCCTTCTAAAAGAAAGGTCTTATGAAAGTGACTTTAATATAATATTGTCCAGAACCAGGGCTAGTTATAGAAGATCCCACTAGGAGTGAAAGTAACAGGATTTAAAGAGACAGTGCCTAACTAACTACCTATTATAACCACCTACCAGCCAAAGAGGATATCTTATCCATAACCAATTGTAACATCATTTATTGTGACTATATGAACTCAAGGCAAAAGTAAAGATACCTCTTGTTTGATTAACAACTGCCTCCTCATCATTGCAAAGGGTGTGTCTACCTTTAAAAAGACACTGGCGTCACGAAACACCAGGGCCCAGGCGTCCGACACGGTCAAACTCAACATCCAGGGCACCTCACCTGACCATCCTGGAGCCCTGCGTATGGAGCGTGCCCCGAGGGAAGTCGTGTCCACCCTCCACACAACTGCACACTGCCCAGGGAAGATTCAACCAACCGTGAGTAGAACCACCGGCTACACCGTGTACACTGTGACAACCTACCTACCATATCACTCACACCTCCCTGTGGCTGATGGCTGCACACTGTATATACTGATGTGTGACCCCCCCCCCCCACCACTGCATAGAGATCTGTGAACCTCTGTACAGTGACCCCCTTTATACTGTATATACAGATGTGTGACCCCCTGTACATTATATATAGAGATGTGTGACCCCCTGTACATTATATATAGAGATGTGTGACCCCCTGTACATTATATATAGTGATGTGTGACCCCCTGTACTTTATATATAGTGACTTGAGACCCCCCTGTATGTTATATATAGCTATTTGACTTACACTAATTTTCCCTTTTTTCCCAGATGAAGGGTAGTCATATATTCATAGATGATTGATGGGCTGTCAGCTGGGAGCAGGTCGTATGATGATAGACAGGAGGCTCCTCTGTATGTCAGCAGATCGATTTGTGCAGTCCGTGCACCTAAACAGAAATCTATGACAGCTCAGAGCTGCCATAGATTTCTGGCTTCATTTGAGTCAGAAAACTGGTGAAAATGAACATAAATTTGTTGGGGTGACTGGTCACGCCCTTAAAAAAAAAAAAAAAAGCGCAGTTAAAAATTTGCAAACACATAGAGGGAGATTTATTAAACCTGCTGTAAAGGAAAACTGGCTTGGTTGCCCATAGCAACCAATCAGATTCCACCTCTCATTTTCCAAAGGAGCTTTGAAAAATGAAAGGTGGAATCTGATTGTTTGCTATGGGCAACCAAGCCAATTTTCCTTTGCACCAGTTTTGATAAATCTGTCCCATAGTTTGCAAATTTTTAACGCCACTTTTTAGAAACAAGGGAAATGATAACTCCCCCCCCTCATTCTGTTTTTGGCTTACATCCAGTGGCACAACTAGAAATGACTGGGCCCCACAGCAAATTTATGAAAAGGGTAACCCCCCCCTCCTTTACTGTTGGGACTGGGGCGTTCTTTCTATTGCAATGTCTGTACAACAGTTATTCACTGATAACTGGGTTATTGATATTATCTAAGGGGCTCTTATCTCCATGGGAACACAGGTGGGCGGGGAGGTCATGTGACTGCTCCTCTAGACATGCTTGCTGCAGTGCATGCTGGGATTGTTACTTTCACTTTGTAGCTGCTCCTCCCACACAGCCTGTCTGAGGGAGCTCCTCCAGGGAAGTGTCATGGTGAACAGATTAGATAAATCACGTACAGCCAGTACATGTCACCTGAGAAATACTTCATAGTGTTGGCTATTGTCTGGGGGAACTTTGGATTTTTGATACTTAGGGTGGCCAACCCCTTTAAGTAATAATGCATAAAATAATACATTATATGGATTAAAGAAGAATACATAAATCTTATGTAGGAAATATATCGTATTCACAGTTAAGTCCTTTTGGGGCTAATGTCCCCAGGGTGTGAATCCAGTAGGATTCTCATTTCTTTAAAAGTCCGAAATGGTTGTCTTGGTCTCGCGACCTGTTCGATAACCTGGAATCGTAGTTGCGCGACGTTATGTCCTGCTCTTCTGAAGTGATCTGGTAGTGGGAGCCATGTTTTTTGACAGTGTATTGTAGATTTGTGGCTTGATATTCGGTCTTTAATGGCTTGGATTATTTTGCCAATGTAAGTCCAAACGGACATTTGATGAGGTAAACCACGTAATCGCAAGTGAAGTAATCTTTAATTGGGAAGGATTGATCTGTGTATGGGTGACATATCACATTACCTTTTTGTATGTTATTGCAATTAGAACAATGTAGACAAGGATATGCTCCTTTTTTTTGGTGTTAAGGAAGGTTTGTCGGGATGTTTTTATTTGGCTACTGATGTCTGCTCTTATAAGGTGATCTCGGAGATTTTTAGGTCTTTTTAGGCACATAAGGGCTGGTGTTTGAAATTCTGTAATGTTAGAATATGTTCTGTGTAGCAAGGGCCAATTTTTACGTATGATCCCGATTACATATGATTCCCCAGGTATAGACTGTGATAAGCTTGAGGCAGGTACGGCCGTTTCACTGACCTGCGGCCCACAAAGTACTCCTTGCCATCCTCGTCGTCCGCAAGGAAGCCACAGCCTCACTCCACTGAAAACCATAGGACGGTTCCCTTACGCAGTTCCAGTGTAGGGTCTCCCAGCCTCGGATGGTCCAGTACTTGGATGACCCAGCCCTCCACCGCATTCTTGTAGTCCCATAGGGTCTGGGTGTGGGCCGTCACTGATGCAGGCACGATGGGAATCTGCCGCATGGAAGGTGTTGTTGTTCTCCAACTGGGCGGCGGAGTGGCCGCTTCAGCCGCCTCTGCCGCACCAGCCGGCACGGCGAATATCGAGTCAGGAGCCAGTGGGATTCTCTTGGCCAATTGTGACACTGTGATCTCCTCTGAACTGGACGGTGGGTCGGAGTACTCGCTACCACACCATCTCTCCCCACTTTGGTCGCAGTTGTTTCGCCATGCTGTGGTATCTTGTTCACCGCTGGCTTGAACTGGAGAGGGGGCGGAGTAATGAGGGAGGAGTCTTCACTCCCTAAACGTGCAAATAGATAGTTCCCGGTGGGCTGGGCTGTTTTTTCACGCTTCTGGGGGCCAAGGAGGGGGCAAGAAGAATGCGTACGTAGCGTTAGCGTTCAAAATTTTAAGAACATTTATGAATAATATAAAGCAAATCTGAATAAATCCGGATTCGCTTCGGAGTAGGAAAAAAGGAGGATTCGTAAGGAATCTACTAAGCGGCGAATAGATTTGCTCATCTCTACTTAGTATAACAAAATGAGTACTATTATACTGTAACTCAGTGGAGCCCATCAGGAGCTACTAGTGTCAGTTATGAAATGGATCCATCAGAGTTGTACTCTGATTTTGAATCTATAGTTTTGGTAATTACTTTACCTCTGTAAGCAACGTTTAAAGAGGCATGTTCAATATAGCTGAAATAGCTAGTTCAGCACATCTCTTATGACTAACTGTATCTACCCAAACACCAAATTGCCAAACATGTTGCACATCTTCATATATGCAGTACAGACCAAAAGTTTGGACACACCTTTTCATTCAAAGAGTTTCCTGTATTTTCATGACTATGAAAATTGTAGATTCACACTGAAGGCATCAAAACTATGAGTTAACAGATGTGGAATTATATACTTTACAAAAAAGTGTGAAACAACTGAAAATATGTCTTATATTCTAGGTTCTTCAAAGTAGCCACCTTTTGCTTTGATTACTGCTTTGCACACTCTTGGCATTCTCTTGATGAGCTTCAAGAGGTTGTCACCCTAAATGGTTTTCATTTCATAGGTGTGCCCTGTCAGGTTTAATAAGTAGATTTCTTGCCTTATAATTGGGGTTGGGACCATGAGTTGTGTTGGGCAGAAGTCAGGTGGATACATAGCTGAAAGTCCTACTGAATACATAGTAACATAGTTTATAAGGCCGAAAAAAGACATCTGTCCATCCAGTTCGGCCTGTTTTCCTATAAGTTGATCCAGAGGAAGGCAAAAAACCCCTGTGAGGTAGAAGCCAATTTTCCCCACTTTAGGGAAAAAAATTCCTTCCCGACTCCAATCAGGCAATCAGAATTACTCCCTGGATCAACGACCCCTCTCTAGTAACTATAACCTGTAATATTATTACCCTCCAAAAATACATCCAGGCCCCTCTTGAACTCTTTTAGTGAACTTACCATCACCACCTCCTCAGGCAGAGAGTTCCATAGTCTCACTGCTCTTACCGTAAAGAATCCTCTTCTATGTTTGTGTACAAACCTTCTTTCCTCCAGACGCAGAGGATGGCCCCTCGTCACAGTCACAGTCCTGGGGATAAATAGATGATGGGAGAGATCTCTGTACTGACCTCTGATATATTTATACATAGTTATTAGATCTCCCCTCAGTCGTCTTTTTTCTAAAGTGAATAACCCTAATTTTGATAATCTTTCTGGGTACTGTAGTGCACCCATTCCAGTTATGACTTTAGTTGCCCTCCTCTGAACCCTCTCCAGCTCTGCTATGCCTGCCTTGTTCACAGGAGCCCAGAACTGTACACAGTACTCCATGTGTGGTCTGACTAGTGATTTGTAAAGTGGCAGGACTATGTTCTCATCACGGGCATCTATGCCCCTTTTGATGCAACCCATTATCTTATTGGCCTTGGCAGCAGCTGTCTGACACTGGTTTCTGCAGCTTAGTTTGCTGTTCACTAAAATTCCTAGGTCCTTTTCCATGTCAGAGTTACCCAATATTTTACCATTTAGTATGTACTGGTGACTTGCATTATTCCTTCCCATATGCATAACCTTACATTTGTCAGTGTTAAACCTCATCTGCCACTTCTCTGCCCAAGCCTTCAGTCTATCCAGATCCATCTGTAGCAGTGTACTGTCCTCTTCTGTGTTAATTACTTTACATAGTTTAGTGTCATCTGCAAAAATTGATATTTTACTGTGCAAGCCTTCTACAAGATCATTAATAAATATATTGAAGAGAATAGGGCCCAATACTGACCCCTGTGGTACCTCACTAGTTACAGTGACCCAATCTGAGTATGTACCATTAATAACCACCCTCTGTTTTCTATCACTGAGCCAGTTACTTACCCACATACAGACATTTTCTCCCAGGCCAAGCATTCTCATTTTATATACTAACCTTTTATGTGGTACAGTGTCAAATTCTAATAGACTGTTAGAATTTGTATTATGGCAAGAAAAAAAGCAGCTAAGTAAAGAAATAAGAGTGGCCATCATTACTTTAAGAAATGAAGGTCAGTCAGTCTGAAAAATTGGAAAAACTTTGAAAGTGTCCCCAAGTGCAGTCGCAAAAACCATCAAGCGCTACAAAGAAACTGGCTGACATGAGGACCGCCCCAGGAAAGGAAGACCAAGAGTCACCTCTGCTGCGGAGGATAAGTTCATCCGAGTCACCAGCCTCAGAAATCGCAGGTTAACAGCAGCTCAGATTAGAGACCAGGTCAATGCCACACAGAGTTCTAGCAGCAGACACATCTCTACAACAACTGTTAAGAGGAGACTGTGTGCAGCAGGCCTTCATAGTAAAATAGCTGCTAGGAAACCACTGCTAAGGACAGGCAACAAGCAGAAGAGACTTGTTTGGGCTAAAGAACACAAGGAATGGACATTAGACCAGTGGAAATCTGTGCTTTGGTCTGATGAGTCCAAATTTGAGATCTTTGGTTCCAACCACCGTGTCTTTGTGCGACGCAGAAAAGGTGAACGGATGGACTGTACATACCTGGTTCCCACCGTGAAGCATGGAGGAGGAGGTGTGATGGTGTGGGGGTGCTTTGCTGGTGACACTGTTGGGGATTTATTCAAAATTGAAGGCATACTGAACCAGCATGGCTACAACAGCATCTTGCAGCGGCATGCTATTCCATCCAGTTTGCATTTAGTTGGACCATCATTTATCAACAGGACAATGACCCCAAACCCACCTCCAGGCTGTGTAAGGGCTATTTGACCAAGAAGGAGAGTGATGGGGTGCTACGCCAGATGACCTGGCCTCCACAGTCACCAGACCTGAACCCAATCGAGATGGTTTGGGGTGAACTGGACCGCAGAGTGCTAAGCATCTCTGGGAACTCCTTCAAGACTGTTGGAATACCATTTCAGGTGACTACCTCTTGAAGCTCATCAAGAGAATGCCAAGAGTGTGCAAAGCAGTAATCCAAGCAAAAGGTGGCTACTTTGAAGAACCTAGAATATAAGACATATTTTCAGTTTCACACTTTTTTGTTAAGCATATAATTCCACATGTGTTAATTCATAGTTTTGCCTTCAGTGTGAATCTACAATTTTCATAGTCATGAAAATACAGAAAACTCTTTGAATGAGAAGGTGTGTCCAAACTTTTGGTCTGTACTGTACGTTTGCATGGTATTGGTATCCATATTAATGTCACAGTTGCATTCACTATTACTTCTAAGCCACACACATAATCTGTGACACAGGGATGTAACTTGAAGGTCCTGGGCCACAATGAAAAATATGTAACAGGGCCATTAACTTACTATGTACAATTTGTAATACTGGTATCTTCTGAGGTGACAAGTGCCAGTGCTAAGGCATTCTGACATTTTTACTGTACATATTTTTATGGGTCCTCCTATATATTTGATACCTGTATCAAAAATGTTAAACACATGAATTAAAAAGTTTCAGAATGTATAAGCTTATGCAGGCTAAGTGAATAAATGTGATTAAATATAAGATAACACAGACAAATCGCATAAGAATAATAAAAAGTAAACATCACTAGCCTAAATATGCAATGTGGGGTAGGGATACAGTCAGGCAATGCTATAATACATGGCTGTCTACCACATTATAACACATGACTGACACCCCAAGGTGTACAAGAGATAGGACAAATCAGTACTTAGGATGAATTTCCAAGTGGAGTCCCTACTAATTAGAGATGCGAATCTATTCACCGCTTCGTAGATTCGATACGAATCTTCGTTTTTTTTTCTACACCAAAGCGAATCGGAAGATTCTTCTTAAATCTTTGTACGCTAACGCTACATACGCATAATATAATTTGTACACTAATGCTACGCATCTAATCATTTGTACGCTAATGCGTAGGTATTCACTTAACAAGAGTACTTTTACTGCATTTTCGTTATTTTTGTGGGCCTAGACAATAGACTAAAGCTTTGTATGCACTTTGTACACTCATGCGTACGTTTTCGTGGGAATGTTCGCAGAACACAAATTTTTTTTTTAACGCAACTTGAACCGAATCAAATCTTATCCGAGGCGAATCTTTTAAAAAATTTGGCAAATATTCGCCGAAGCGAATCTTGGAAGATTTGCTTATCTGTACTCCTAATATATACAGTGTGCTTATCAATAGAATTGGGAGGATGGTTATGTTTAACCCACTACATTACAAGGAATATCTGACACAGAATACTAAAAGTAAAGAGTTAAAGGGAATAGAATTAAAGAGGACAGAACCAATGAGCACTTAAAAATACCTTTACAATACAATACCACAGTTCAGCTCTATATTGTTTGTTACTATTTTATTAAAGGGGTAGTATCACTTCAGCAAATGGCATTTATCATGTAGGCAAAGTTAATATAAGACTCGTACTAATGTATTGTGATTGTCCATATTGCCTCCTTTCCTGGCTGGATTCATTTTTCCATCGCATTATTCATCACTCGTCTCACTGGTTACGACCACCCGGCAGTGGTGGCCATGCTTCCACACTATAGGAAAAAGCACCAGCCTGTCTGGTGGCTGGAACCATGGGAGTACACATATAGTAGGCATACATGTGCAGCAGCTCCCATCCCAGCCACCTTGGATCTGCCCTGCAGAGATGGCCGTAACTACTGGAAACAGGCTGTTTGTAATGCAATGGGAAAATGAGTCAAGCCAGCAAAGGAGGCAATATGGACAATCACAATACATTAGTAAGTGCCTTGTATTAACTTTCTCTACATGATAAATGCCATTTGCTGAAGTGAGACAACTCTTTTAACCTTAGGTAAACAGGATAAGTCATTCAAATGAATAATTATTTCATATTCCCTTGGTAGATTTCTACACCATATAGAAAAAAATGCAACATGGAAAATAAGAGTTGCAAAATTCAATAGATTATGTAATATGAATACCAAAAAAAACTGGCGGTGTCACTACAATAAAATTTAGCCTGTTGTGGTGGCAATGTTATCAGATTATAGCAGTATTCTAGCTACATTTTGCATTTTAGAATGTAGATATATTCTTGCTTCTTTTAAGGAAAAGAGTTAGTGATGAAGAATTTGTTAGACCTAAAATGTGCTGATCCTTTTCACCATCCATGATGGATGTATATTATGTTTAATTTAGAATAGAAGTATTGTACATTATTTAAGTTTACGTAGCTATTGAACACATGTAATAGAAAAGGAAAATATTAAGAAATTTTGAGCAAACTGGTAACGTTGATGAAGTTAGCGGAAATTTTAACATGACATCCAAAGTCCCATTTTACTAAGCCCTTAGGGAGAGTTATTCTAGATGTTAACATGAAGAGAATTAGCAAAGGATGTCAATGGATAATATTTTTCTACATCATTTTCCATTCTCTATATCCTATGCTTCCCACCCACATTTCACCAACATTGGAATATTATGGCTTTCTGCCATTCATCGGTTGCCTTCTTGGTGGTTAGGTAAGCCTTATTGATGCTGAAACATTTGATGCTGGAAGTGGAACATACATATTTCATTTATAAAGGTGAGCTTATATCTAAAGAAAGCACAACATCCTGTAAAATCCTCAAAGTTATGGCTTACTTGTGCTTGCAAATACTTTTATATACTTTGTTGATATTGCTGAACATGCAAGATACAATATCCGTAGGGGAAAAGCAAGTTCACCTTTGACACATTGCTATCATCAGGTTTTGCTGGATACCTTTGTTTCATTCTGACATTTCAATGAGATTCTTTCCACTTCACAGTAGACCTAGGAAAAAAAAAACTTGATTGTGGTATGTTTGTAATAAAATTTGAAGCAACATGAGCGGACTCATTTCTAAATCAATATAAACATGGAAGAAGCACGTTTCAATGATAGCACAACATTCCAGAATGAAAGTCATTTACATAACCATTTTTTTTTGTAAGTTCATACTATTAACTTTTTATTGTAAATGGGAATATTTTTGAAATATGTGTAGCTTGCATATAAAACAAGAAGTGTTTATGTTCTGTGGTTCCAATGGAATGAACTTGATTAATTAGAATTCCACTAAAGTTGGTATTACCTGCAAGCTCAGATGCCGAATGTACCTAAATACTGTATACAATGCACCACCAATGAGACCAAGTGAGGCGATCACCTCAGGTAGCACCAGGCAGGGGCAAGAGTGAGGCAGCAGAAGGGCCATGGGCAATGAGCGATTTCATTGTGGCAAAAGGGGTTAGGTTAAGAAATTGGCATGGAGGGGCGCCGTTTCAGTTTTCGCGTCAGGTAGCAGAAAGGCTAGGTTCACCCCTGCCTTATATCACTGCATATTGTCAGACTGAATGGTTTCTTCACTGAAAAAAGGTAAGTGGGAATATGACCTATATGTCACAAGAATGGAGCTCCATGACCCACTATGACCACCGCTCCAATAATTTCCATGAGATTGCTAGATCATTTGTATCATTGTGAAAAAAACTGCCCCTTAGAGGAGTTGTATGAGAAAAATGTGTCTGACTTCTTTTATGAAGGCATACAGTTATCGGGGTGTTCTTTTTGAACTATTTGTCACTTCCTAGATGAGTTGTACCTATACTTTTGTAGTAATCCTGACAAGCTAGCCATGTCTGAGAAGGTTTCCGTTGTTCTATGTTTTCTCCATTGGTAAATAATATAATGGTGTGTATATATATATATAACATTTTTCTAATATAGGTAAATGTTAATATCATGTTTTAACAATAGAATTACTAAAGTTTTGTCAAAAAATAAATACATAAAGGGGTAAATTGTCTTTACTGCCCATAGCAACCAATCACATCACAGCTTTAATTTTCAAAAGCACAATAAGAAATAAAAGCTATGCTATGATCCGGGGCGTAACTACCATAGCGGCAGACTATGCGACTGCTATGGGGCCCATGGCAAGAGGGGGCCCAGTTGGAATCATCCCCCTCCTCTACTGGGGGTGAAAACTTGGTCAGGACTCTACCCTCTAAAGGAACAACTTTTAGAAAATGAGGCAGTGGAAAAAATAGCCCAAGGTTCATTGAAAGGGGTTTAGGCGGAAACCCTTCTGTCTGGTGGAAGGGGGGGGGGCTGATTTGATCTTTGCTATGGGACCCTTACACCTCTATGTACGCCACTGGCTATGATTGATTGCTATGGCAGCAGACACAATTTTTCTTTAAGACAGTTTTATAGCTTCATCTTAATTTTTTAGTCATACAATAGGTCCCATATCTTTCCTCCAAACACAGATTTGTTGCAGTTATTTTCCATAGCACCACATTCTACTGTATATGTCACCATTTTTCAGCAGGTTTCCCTGATTTTTTTTCACAATTACTTTTGTAACATGGACAGAATGAAATCCCAATGAATATATAATAAAAATACCTTCCTATGAAAGCTGATGGCTATATTGACCTGCTTCCTATTTGCAAAAATGTGTGTTGAGAACACCTCTATTGTTCTTAGTTTCATTGAAATGCTTTGCAAACATATGACAACTCAATAGTGAAAATAAGGTTTATAACTAGAGAAGAGTGAATTTCATGAAATTCATTTTGGTTCTGATTCTGTTGATTCAACCATCAGATTTGATTCAGCCCAAATAAATTCTGCATGAATAGAAGGTGCCCCAGTTGCCCTGAAAAGACTCCTACTACTGTAAACCGGTAGCCGGTGGTAACAAACAGCCTGTTTAATTACACAGTGCAATTGTTATGCTTTTTATATTTTAAAAAATGATCCAAAAACTATGCCTTTTAGGGGGCATATGTCTGCCAGTGTTTATACAAACAGTTGATTTTGAAAGAAGCAATGGCGGTCCAAAAAATTATTCAAACTCCATGCAGATGTTGTCCCTGAAACTCAGGACTCGAGCGCTGAAAGGCACCAGTGCTAACCACTGAGCCACCGTGCTCCCCATATGGCCAACATGATGAACATGTAGCACAAATTCACGGCACTCAGGTTAAGGTATGCAATTCAGAATATACGTTTTATTATGCAATTTGACACCCAAAGATCATGATCCAGTTAGAAAGGTTAATTCATCAATGACCATTTGATATGTAACATGTACCAAACGTTTCAATCCATTAGGACCTTCTTCAGTGGTTTTCTTGTCTCCATAAACCAAAAAAGAGAAAACAATAGCAAATGCTATGCTATATTACTGCTACGAGCATATGTAAAGAGTCATGTTAGCACAGGCATTCGCTAGGTGCACACCAAATGCGTACGAATGGGTAACAGGCGTACACAGCATGGAAAAGGTGCTCTATCCACTTAACCCCTTAGTGACATCGGGGCTGCACTGCTATGTTCTAATACTTCAGGATGGCCGAGCGGGACCTGCCCTGCCCTCCCCGCCCGCCCACAGCATGTAAGTTACACCAAAGCCCCCCCCCCGCCTTCAATCGTCCCCAATATCAGGATGGCCGAGCGGTATTAGATTGTCAGCTGTAACATACAGATGACAATCTAATGTAACGGCCGACATCGCTGCTGGCAGTGATGTCGGCCGTTTAACCCCTTCCATGCCGCGGTCCGTAAGGACCACGGCATGGAAGGGGTTAACAGGGAGGAAGCTCCCTCCCCCATAAGGCGCCGCACCGATGGTGTGGTCAGAAGAGAGGGAGGGAGCTTCCTCCCCCTCCCATCGGGATGCTGCTCTGCTGTGGCAGCGTCCCGATGGTTACCATGGCAACCAGACGCCATCCGGCTTGCCATGGTATATCAAGCCTGACCAAGCTCCTGCTAAAGGCAGAAGCCTGATCAGGCTTACTGTAAAGTAAAAATACACTGCAGTACACTAGTGTATACACTAGTATATACACTATAGTGTACTGCAGTGTATTATAGAGACATCAGATCCACTGGATCTTCAAGAGTCGAAAAAGTGTAAAAAAAAAAAAAGTGTAAAAAAGAAATGAAAAACGTAAAAAAAAATCATTTTTTTCCATATATGCACATTTATAACTGAGTAAAAATAAATAAAATAATAAAATACCCTAGACATGTTAGGTATCGCCGTGTCCATAACAACTTACTCTACAAAAATCTCACATGGCCTAACCCCTCAGATGAACACAGTAAAAAAAATAAAATAAAAACTATGTCAAAAAAGCTATTTTTTGTCACCTTACATCACAAAAAGCGTAATACTAAGCAATCAAAAAGGCGTATTGCTCCCAAAATAGTACCAATGTAACCGTCATCTCATCCCACAAAAAAATTAGCCCCTACCTGAGACAATCGCCCAAAAAATAAAAAAACTACAGCTCTCACACTATGAAGACACTAAAACATGATTTTTTTTTTTGTTTCAAAAATGATATTATTGTGTAAACCTTAAATAAAAAAAGTACACATGTTCGGTATCACCACATCCGTAACAACCTGCTCTACAAAAATCTCACATGACCTAACCCCTCAGGTGAACGCAGTAAAAATGAATAAATAAAAGCTGTGCCAAAATTACCAATTTTTGGGTCACCTTGCCCCAAAAAGTATAATAATGAATAATCAAAAAATCATATTTACCCAAAAATGGTACCAATAAAAATTTCAACTCTTCCTGCAAAAAATGAGCCCCTACACAAGACAATCGGAAGAAAAATAAAAAAGATATGGCATTCAGAAAATGGAAACAAAAAAACATATTTTTTTTCTCAAAAATGCTTTATTATGTAAAACTGAAACAAACAAAGAAAGTAGACATATTTGATATCATTGCGTCCGTAACAACCTGCTCTATAAAAATACCACATGATCTAACCTGTCAGATGAACATTATAAAAAACAAAAAAGAAATACAGTACCAAAACATCCATTCTTCGGTTACCTTGCCTCCCAAAAAAAATAATATAGAGCGATTAAAAATCATATGTACCCCAAAATAGTACCAATAAAACTGTCATCTTATCCCGTAGTTTCCAAAATGGGGTCACTTTTTGATTGTTTGTACTATAGGGTGCATCTGGGGAGCTTCAAATGGGACATGGTGTCTAAAAACCAGTCCTGCAAAATCTGACTTCAAAAAAACCATACGGCGCTCCTTTCCTTCTGCGCCCTGCCATGCGCCCATACAGGAGTTTACTACCGCATGAGGGGTGTTTTTGTAAACCGCAGAATCAGGGTAATAAATATTTGAGTTTTGTTTGGCTGTTAACCTTAGATGTGTTAAAGAAAAAATGGACTAAAATGGTAAATCTGCCAAAAAAGTGAAATTTAGAAATTTCATCTCCATTTTCCTTTAATTCTTGTGGAATACCTAAAGGGTTAACAAAGCTTATAAAATCAGTGTTAAGTAACTTGAGGGGTGTAGTTTCCAAAATGGGATCATTTATGGGGGGTTCTACTATGTGAGCCCCACAAAGTGACTTCAGACCTGAACTGGTCGTTAAAAAGTGGGTTTTGTAAATTTTCTTTAAAAATTTAAGAATTGCCTCTAAAATTCTAAGCCTTCTAACGTCCCAAAAAAATAAAATGACATTTACAAAATGATGCAAACATAAAGTAGACATATGGGGAATGTTAAATAATAAATATTTTATGAGATATCACTTTCAATTTTAAAAGCAGAGAAATTTAAATTTTGAAAATTGTGAATTTTTCAAAATTTTTTGTAAAGTTGGGATTTTTTCATAAATAAAGGTGACATATATTGACTCAAATTTATGACTGTCATGAAGTACAATGTGTCACGAGAAAACAATCTCAGAATGGCTTGGATAAGTAAAAGTGTTGACTACATAGAGTGATACATGTCAGATTTTCAAAAATAAGTCTGGTCACGAAGGTGCAAAATGGCCTGGTAATAAGGGGTTAAAGTGAAGTCCGTATTGGATCCAATAAAAAGAACGAATATATAAGAAATTAAATGAGGAACTTAATACTAAGCTACAACTGCTGTGGCGTTTGTCAGAGAGTCAATTCCAGGGATTTTGTAAAAAAATGGACTAAAAACTTACCCTTTTACAGGCTGAGATCAAAGAAAAAAAGTGAGAAATTCCTCCGTGATAAACAGGATTTTGACACAGGAAAGATTTTTGATTGGTTTAGTAAAAGAAGATATTTTAAGAAGAGACAACCCCGTCGGGGGAGATCTGAATATTGGACCACAGACTCTGACTCTAGTATCTCTGATGAAACGGGATTAGGAGGTAATGGGCTCCCCTCCGTAGAGAACAGCCGTGCCCCTTTAGAAGTCACACCAGAAGGGGGAGAGGCAGGAGACAGAGGGAAAAATCAACCGATAAGGAGATCAGTTCGGAGAAGGAAACAAGTCTCCTGGAAAAAGTAGCTGACTCCCATCCATCTAAGGGCATATGTTCTATTGCATTTAATTAGCGTGCATTTGAGGATATACAGTAGTAGTGAATTTGACTGATCATGTTTTTTCATCCGATTGTTTATCTGTTTTGAATAAGGGTCTAGGATTTAGCTTAGTTGAACATTTTGACCCGGTGACATTTGAGATTGACATGTTCAAAGCTTCACGTAAATTGAATTTGCATAGGATATATTGTAATATGGAAGCTAAAGGTAAAGGAATTAAGAAAGAAGGATAAATGCCTACTAGACCTGTACCCTTGGGTTTTAGTATAGACACTGAGTATGATGATTTAGAGAAGGAGTTTATAGAATTTTTAGCTAGTTTTAAAGCATAATCGATTGAGACTGAGAGTGCAACAGAGGAGGTGTTTTCTGGAGGCACACGTTCCAGTTTTTGTCCCCCCTTGCCCGCTGGCAGCAGTATTGATATTTTTTGCCATCAAGTTATTAAGGAAGTAAAAGCCATTGTTTAGGCTACTTTCACACTAGCGTCAGCAGGATCCGTTTGTGATATCCGTTCCAGGGTCTCACAAACGGTCCTAAACTGATCCGTTTGCCCCTAATGTATTCTGAATGGATAAGGATCCGTTCAGAATGCATCAGTTTGCCTCCGTTCCGCCTCCATTCCGCTCTGGAGGCGGACACCAAAACGCTGCATGCAGCTTGACCGAGGGGAATGGAGGGGGATCCGTCTCCACTCCAATGCAAGTCAATGGGAGCGGATCCGTTTGCTAATGTACAATAGCAAACGGATCCGTTTCCTATGTAACTTTCAATGGAGATCAGAACGGATCCGTTTTGCCTATGTAAAAGATAGGCAAAGCGGATCCGTTTTGAACGGATGCAAACGAATGCATTATAGGAACGGATCCGTTTGTGAGCGCCTGCACGGATCTCACAAACGGATCCGTCCTAATGCTGGTGTGAAAGTAGCCTTATCCGTGCAGTGATTTTAATATCACTGCTGGTGAGAAACAAGCTCTTAAATGGCTCCAATCATGTGATGACATTGTTCTGAAACCAGCGGACAAGGGGGGCGATGTGGTTATCATGACCAGAGACTATTATATTTCGGAAGCCACTAGACAATTAGAGGATGTTGAAGTGTATGAAAAATTCCTAACTGATCCTGTTGTTGCCACTCAGAAGGATTTATGTGTTTTTATGGAGAAATTTGTTAATTTAGATTTTATCCCTAGCAAATTGGCCGAGAAATTAGTACCATTAACCCCCACTAAACCTTTGTGGTATTTTTTGCCTAAAGTGCACAAGTCACCCCCTGGGCGCCCTATTGTGGCGGGTATCGGCTCGGTGACTGAGCCTTTATCCAAGTACATAGATTTTCTCCTTAGACCCCTATTGAAGGGCATACCATCTTTCCTGCGTGACACAAACGACTTCCTTCTGGCCCTGAGATATTTTCAGTGGCGGGAGGGATTTAGTTTGTTGTCCTTAGACGTTGAGAGCCTCTACATGAGAATTCCACATGGAAAAGGAAATGAGGCAGTTATGGAGATCTTGGAGAGTGTGGGCAAAAGTGCTAGATATAGGCAATTTGTGGGTGGCTCACATTTATGTTTGGCAATAAATGGTATAGACAATGGCACGGTACGACGATGGGGACTCCCGTCTCTTGTACGTTTGCCAATGGAATTTTTAGATGTGGCTGTCGTGGTTCGGGGCGACGAGTTGGTCACGGTTGTATATAGGAAGCCAACCGCGACCAACTCCTTGCTGCACTACGACAGCTTTCATCCGCATAGTGCGAAGAGATCGGTTCCGTATGGGCAATTTATTCGCCTAAGAATGATCAATAGCACGAATGAGTGATTTTATTCCCAAGCTTCAGATCTGAAGAGTTGTTTGAGTAAGAGGGGTTATCCCATTGATATTTTGGAGAAGGCTATGGAAAAAGCCGCTACCTTCTCTCAGGATGATCTATTAAGAGGTAATAAGAAATATTTAAGGTCTGGTATAACAGGGGATAATCGTTTTACTTTCTCTTTCAAATACAGTCCTATGTCTGATGTGATACGTAGAGCCATTTTGAATAATTGGTCGATTTTGGAGAAGGATAAAAGTTTGGGCAATTTGGTTGAGAAGAGGCCTTTAGTCACCTTTAGGAGATGTCATACTATAAAAGATAAATTAGTCAGGAGTAAATTCATAGAGAAAAAGAAGACCAGGTTAGGGGAAAAATTACCGTCAGGAAACTTTAAATGTGGCAATTGTGCTTATTGCAAATATAATGCCCAATCCAAATACCTGAATTTTGGTGGAATTCAATTTAAGGTGAAGGATTTTATATCATGTCAAGACATATATATCAAGACAAAATATGTGGTATATCTGATTTTGTGCCGATGTGGCCGTTTTTATATAGGGAAGACGATTCGTTGCCTATATGAGCGTATCAGGGAACACATTGGTTCCATCTCCTCAGGAAAAGGGTGTCCTCGCCTGATAGAACACGTAAATACTGAACATGCTGGTGATACGAGATGTCTGCAGTTCTCAGGGATTGAAGTGGTTAAAACACCAGATAGGGGAGGAGATGGGAATCGTGTCCTCTTGCAGTGAGAAGCAAAGTTGATAATGCGAACAGAAGCTATGGTTGCCTTGGGTCTAAATGATCGCAATGATTTAAGTGTTTTTATAGGAGATTAAATTGTTATAATATTGATTTTGTGATATGTAATAATGTTTGTTGATATTTGTCTTAAATTACCTGCAATATGTTGCTATTGGCTGCTTTGTCAATGATGTTGCTTAAGAGGAGGGATTAACGTACCTACGTTATTGCGTAGCGGTTTGAGAAAGCGCAGGCAGCGCGAAACAGCCGTCCCCGCTGATCCTCGCATGTTGCCCCCTCACCCTGTATTGTGAGTATTGCAAATAAAGTATACTCTGAACAAGAAAGAAGCTGGTGAGTGCCATCCATCATACAGCGTATATTTGTTCTTTTTATTGTTTTTTTTTATCTCTCCTCATGCGGCATCGGCGCTGCTGCCAACAACCGGCCCTGGCTGGGGTAGATTTTGTATTTAGTAGTCTCTATTACAGTTTTATATGGTATGTTACCCAGCGTTCCTGGTACCCTGAAAGGCAAATATTGCCAGCATAGGAACAATCTGGGGTTTATTTAGGTATGTTTAATATTTGGCATTATCTATTAAAGCACCACATGGCATGTTACCCAGTAGTGTTGATCGAGCACCGTGATGCTCGAGTGCTCTGGTCGAACACTAGGTGGTGCTTGAGTGCTTGGCCGAGGACCCGAGCACAATGGAAGTCAATGGGAGAACCAAGCACTAAACCAGGCACACCCTGTTCTGAAGAGAATGGGGGTGTCTGGTTCATAGGGAAAGGTGAGAAAATGGTGGCAATACCATTGAAATGGTTTAGGAACAGCATGGGGAGGATGTCTGGATGCATATTGGACTCCCAAGTATTTAGGATGTTCAAACGTTATACAGCAGACGTAGTGCAGGGAATGTCGCCTTGATTAACGGCAGAAAAAAATGACACCGGATGTCAGGTATATAGGATACAGAAACGTTATAATGCGCACGCAACACAGGTAATGTCGCCTTGATTAGTGGCAGAAAAAATGACACCGGATGTCAGGTATATAGGATACAGAAACGTTATAATGCGCACGCAACACAGGTAATGTCGCCTTGATTAGTGGCAGAAAAAATGACACCGGATGTCAGGTATATAGGATACAGAAACGTTATAATGCGCACGCAACACAGGTAATGTCGCCTTGATTAGTGGCAGAAAAAAATGACACCGGATGTCAGGTATATAGGATACAGAAACGTTATAATGCGCACGCAACACAGGTAATGTCGCCTTGATTAGTGGCAGAAAAAATGACACCGGATGTCAGGTATATAGGATACAGAAACTTTATAATGCACACACTGTGCAGGTGGTGTTAGGGTCAGGCAAACTTGCGTTATTTTTACCCCAAAAGAAAAAAAAATATTGCAGCCAGATAAAACAACAGTCCTTAAAAGGACTTTTGAGTCTTTTAAACAGAACAAGTAGCCCTGCCTAACCAAATCCTATCCCAACACTATCTGTCCCTCCTTGCGCAAACGTTATACAGCAGACGCAGTGCAGGTAATGTCGCTTTGATTAGCGGCACAAAAAATAGCAACGGATGTCAGGTATATAGGATACAGTAATGTTATAATAAAGACGCAACACAGGTAATGTCACCTTGATTAGCAGCAGAAAAAATCGGAACGGATGTCAGATTTATAGGATACAGTAGCGTTATAATGCAGATGCAAGACAGGTAATGTCGCCTTGATTAGCAGCAGAAAAAATAGCAACGGATGTCAGGTATATTGGATATAGTAAAGTTATAATGCAGACGCAGACACAGGTAATATCGCCTTGATTAACGGCAGAAAAAATATGTCAGGTATCTAGGTATATAGGTATATAGATGTCAGGTATATAGGATACAGAAACATTATAATGCACACGCTGCGCAGGTGGTGCTTAGGTCAGGCAACCTTGCGCAATTTTCGACCCGCCCAAAAAATATATATTTCAGCCAGATATAATAGCCCTTAAAAGGGCTTTTGGGTATTTTCAACAAAAAACTAGCCCTGTCTAGCCAACTTCTATCCCTACACTATCTGTCCCTCCTTACAGCAGCTCTCCCTGACTCGGTCTGAGCCGGTTCACATGTCACCGAGTGCTATATAGCACCTGATGATGCATTCCCGGCCAGCCAATCAGTGTAATGCTCGCTCAACACTATTACCCAGCTTTCCCAGGGCTCTGAAAGGTAATTCTGCCTAGTTAAGTTTCACAGAGATTTTTACCTTTGACTATGAGCAGTGAAGACACCGGAGAGAATCAGACTTCATTTCAGTTTGTAATTTCAAATATATCTATTACTCGTATTAAACATGAAAAGATATACCGTACTGTCTGGAAGCATGTACTGTATGTTCAATAATAGCTATAAGAGGAGGTAAGGAATGAGAGTTTAGTCCAAAACTCTTGGATAATGTAAAAAAATACATATATATTTCACCTCACCATTCAATTATATTAGGTAAATCCACTGGATCTTCTTAAGCAGATTCTTCTTTATTGCATGGAGAAGATGTCTTTTGGTTGCATCACTTTGGTTGCATCCAGAGGTGAGCGAATTTTATATTTTGAAATTCGTTCACGCTGGTTTGGAGAGGATTCTATGCCTCTAAAGGCATTCTGTTATAGAATTGCGTTGTGGTCCGTGGTAACAGAGTCCATAATTCTGCTTTTACCAGTAAACAAAGCGGAAACTAATTTCATAACATGAAATTTGATCATCTCTAGTTGCATCACTTATGCCTCCATCGATTGCCCAAAATATAGTAGCTGACCAGTGGGGATGCCAGACACAGTGCACCATCGATATGATATTGATGACCTAACTATGCCATCAATGTCTAAGGGCTGGAAACCCCCCTGTATTTTTTAATAGATTGCATAGTCAGTGTGCAGTGTAATGGTATTGATGTCAGGGTATAGCTATGTTTGTTAGGTAGAACCTGACTATAGTGTTCTTCAAAGTTAGGGCTCTTTCACATTACCGTCATGGATTCCGTTCTGGCTTTCCGTTATAACATCGTAATAATGGAATCCATGAGACGGAAATCAAAACGGACACCTTTAGAGGCATTCTGTTTTAAACCGTCATAATAGAAGCCTACGGGAAAGCATAGCGGATCCGTCTGGTTTCTGTCGACAGAACTTGTTTTCCGTCCAGCATAACGGAAACCAGAGGGATCCGTTATGCTTTCCCATAGGCTTCTATTATGACGGATCAAAACTGAATGCCTCTTAAAGGTGTCTGTTTAGATTTCTGTCCTATGGATTCCATTATTTTCCGTTATAACATCGTTAGAACGGAATCCCTAACGGTGATGTGAAAGAGCCCTTATTAGTGATAAGACGTGCAGAAAATTTACCTCACACATCTCCAGTTCTGATATACATAAACAATAATAGAAACTCTTTTTCTTTTTAGCATATATTATTACAGTATATTAGCTACTACTGTTACATTTGTTGTGCTCTTAAACATTTAAAGGAGTTGTGCAAGAATAGGGGTTTAATCGCAAACACCGCACCCCCCACTTGGCTGAACTGTAAAGAGTAGTTTACTGCCTTCCTTCCCAGAGCTGACTCCCCACTCCTTCTCCGTCAGCCCTGCAATGATCCGTTGAGCTTCTTCGCTGTAAACATCCAGTTTGACGCCGACTGCAGCCAATCACTTACATCATCACAAATGGTCACATGAAGCAAGGGGATCTGGTCATCACCAGGAGAGCCGGTAGCCAACTATGGGAAGCAAGTAAGTAAGCTTCCCTTACAGGCCTGGCAAAGTGGACCAATTTTGGTCTTAAGGATACAATATTTTTTTCCATTTTTCATTGTCACACTATGAGTTCTATAACTTTTTTAACTTTCCATCGATGAAGCTGTATACAGACTTCTCTTTTGCGGGATGATCTGTATTATTTCATAGGGTGCATCAAACCTATTGAATACATTTTATCAACTGTTTCTGAGGAGACAATTGAAAAAAAAAAAACATTTTCTTTTACTTTTTATATATGGTGCCAATCCCCTGGTGACATGGTGATGCCTTATTTGTATAGTTTTTATGGTATGTTTTACTACTGTCACTACTGCTTTTACAAAAAAAATGTTGTTTTTGCACCATCATATTCTAAAAGACATAGAGGGAGATTTATCAAACTGGTGTAAAGTAGAACTGGCTTAGTTGCCCATAGCATCAATCAGATTCCACCTTTCATTTCCCAAAGGTGGAATTTGATTGGTTGCTATGGCAACTAAGCCAGTTCTACTTTACACCAGTTTGATAAATCTCTCCAATTATATTATATGTAAGTTTTCCATCAACATAGCTGTCTGAGTGTGTATATTTTCTGAGCTGTCTTATAGCTATCAGTCTCGGGTGCACATGACTTTTTGAGTCTTAACTAAATTTTAGTCACTTCGGACCTGTCCTATAAAATACAGTACTGTACGATTTGTACTTCTTAGTCATTTGTATCTCTATACTCACCCTGTTTCCACGCTGTGCACCCACAAACTAGCCATGTTAATGCATAAAAAGGACTTCTACTGGGATCCTGTCCATTATGTGCACTCACTCTGGAGTTCTGTAAATGAGTTACATGGCCAGTTAGTGGACGTAGAGTGGGAAAACAGGGTTAGTATAGAGATACGAATTACTGGTATGAATTCCGCTTCGGCAGTCCTAGTTATGCAGTACTGTAGCTGTGTACAACAGGGCGAAAGAGTGACATTAATAATATGAGAACCTTCTCTCATTGTCCCAAATAATTGATACATGATGATTTCATTAACTGCCTGAAAGATTGTGTTCCACACATTAGTGTAAGTACACTATAAACTGGATTACAGACTTTCTATCTTGTCTGCGTTCAAGTATTTATCGTTCGCACTGGCGCTAGAAGGACACAACCTGGATTTTATCATTAAATCTCTTGTAGATTATGTTTAATATTATACACTATGTCAACTAGTCGAACTTCAGACAGAGAACAGAGCTAGGGCTGACTCTCAGCACAATCCTCCAGAACAATAGGTTCTTCTCATAATAATATATTATATCTGCAAAATGCCATTTCCTACTATAATGTTATAATAACTATACATATTACACCATATAAAATGTGTACTTTAAACCCTTAACACCAAATCTTATGAGTACAATACATCCTGATGCATTTAGGTTAATAAAGATAAAATCTGTAGCCTAATGACATTTCTTGGCAGCATGTTATAGTATGGCTTGTATGTGTTGGTACATAATTATATTAGCCCTTGGCTTTCAAGAGTACACACGTGTTAGGCATTATCCCCTCCCCTAGGCCTATAACTTTCCATTGTGAGTTTCAATGCTCGCCTGTTTCCCCACCAAGATTTAAGGTCAGCCAGAGGTTCGTGTGAGATAGTAATGGCACAGCTATAGGCTATACATATTGTTTGATGGCACGTTTCCTCTAAGTACATGTGTAATTAAACTATATCTACAAGTACATAAAAGTACATCCAGTACATATTCTGTATACATTTAGTGCATGTTGCATCAGATTAGATTTGTTCCTCTGTTTTAAAGGGAATTCGTATTTTTAAAGAATTTTTGATAATGTTATTTTTAATTTTCATTGTCATTATTTATAAACAAAAATCATAAAATCCTGCAGTTTTCTTACTGGCCACTAAGCCTAATAATAGGTGCTACTTTTTGGTCTGTACTTTACTGCAGTTACCTGTCTATCTCTCATTATAATCCTGTCCATAATTATATCACCTATGTGTATAGATAAGACAGGATCCAGCAGTCACAATAGGTGATTGTCAAATTGATTTTGTAAGCTCAGACCTCCGCTATATTGTTTTAGAATCATAATATATTGAGCATTGAATACGGGGCAATTTAAAGGGGTTCTCCAAATTATTTTTTTATTCTTTGTAACTAACTTTGTTTCTAACTAGGCAAATGTAAGGGGTTTACAATGCACTTACTTCATCTGCAGTGGCTCCTTTCTCAGATTTCACTGAGGGTCACATGACCTGTGGTGTCAGATTCTCTCCCTGCTCTGATGATGTTTCATGCACGAGCCTGAGAGAGCAGATACATGTCTGTATAGGAGATCTCACTGTGCTGGCCACGCCCCCCTGCACTGCTGTATGCTCAGTACCTGGATTCCTCAGGGAAAACTTGAACCCTTTCAGCAAGCAGAGAAAACTGGAGGCAGTGAGGAGGCAAATGCTAGGCATAGGAGCTGACAGGCTAGAGGAGATCTGTAGAGCATTGCACAAGAACAGGTAGGGGAAGATCCTGTGTGTATCAGCAGTGTCATTGTACAGCTGGGACTTGTAGTCTTACACATACAACATGCTGCTGAGTATCCTAGCAGTCAGACATGTCAGAGCCGACTTATTTACTTCCTTTGCAGAGCAGGGGGAGGGGCAGAGATTGTTGTTATTGCAGGTAAACAAAGGGCCAGAAGAGAACCAGGGAAATGAGGATAGATATATATATATATATATATATATATATATATATATATATATATATATATACACAGGGTGGGCCATTTTTATGGATATACCTAAATAAAATGGGAATACTTAGTGATATTAACTTCCTGTTTGTGACACATTAGTATATGGGAGGGGGAAAACTTTTCAAGATGAGTGGTGACCATGGCTGCCATTTTGAAGCTGGCCATTTAGGATCCAACTTTAGATTTTTCAATGGGAAGAGGGTCATGTGACACATCAATCTTATTGAGAATTTCACAAAAAAATGGTGTGCTTGGTTTTAACGTAACTTTATTCTTTCATGAGTTATTTACAAGTTTCTGACCACTTATAAAATGTGTTCAAAGTGCTGCCCATTGTGTTGGATTGTCAATGCAACCCTCTTCTCCCACTTTTCACACACTGATAGCAACACCGCAGAAGAAATGCTAGCACAGGCTTCCAGTATCCGTAGTTTCAGGTGCTGCACATCTCGTATCTTCACAGCATAGACAATTGCCTTCAGATGACCCCAAAGATAAACTTTTATGTGAATGGTAAAATTAACAAACAAAACCACTGCTATTGGTCTGACACTAACCCACATAGGATAGATCCCTCCAAGACTGTTGGAACACAAAAATTGATGGTATGGTGTGGTATATGGGGTACAAAGATAGTGGGGCCATTCTTCATCAATGGAAACCTCAAGGCCACTGGATATGTGAAATTGCTATATGATGATGTGTTTCCCTCTTTATGCACTGAAGCTGGCACGTTCCCTGAGTTTTTCCAGCAAGATGGTGCACCACCACATTATGGGTGTCAGGTCTGAGCATTCCTAGATGAACAGTTTCCTGGAAAGTGGATTGGTCATCGTGGGCCAGTTGAATGGCCCCCAAGGTCTCCCGATCTGACCCCCTTAGACTTTTATCTTTGGGGGTCATCTGAAGGCAATTGTCTATGCTGTGAAGATACGAGATGTGCAGCACCTGAAACTATGGATACTAGAAGCCTGTGCTAGCATTTCTTCTGTGGTGTTGCTATCAGTGTGTGAAGTGGGAGAAGAGGGTTGCATTGACAATCCAACACAATGGGCAGCACTTTGAACACATTGTGGTCAGAAACTTGTAAATAACTCATGAAAGCATAAAGTTACATTAAAACCAAGCACACCATTGTTTTTCTTGTGAAATTCTCAATAAGTTTAATGTGTCACATGATCCTCTTCCCATTGAGAAAACTAAAGTTGGATCCAAAATGGATGACTTCAAAATGGCCGCCATGGTCACCACCCATCTTGAAACGTTTTCCCCCTCCCATATACTAATGTGCCACAAACAGGAAGTTAATATCACCAACCATTCCCATTTTATTTAGGTGTCTCCATATAAATGGCCCACCCTGTGTATATATGTATGTATATGTATATATGTATGTATGTATGTATGTATATGTATATATATATATATATATATATATATATAGTGATAAAGTGAGGGGGTTAACCTGGGAAGTGAGATATGTTCCATATCAGACACTAAGAGGTTAACCTGAGTACTGTTTCACCCACAGGTGCAGGCAAATAAAAGCTTTCCTAAGAGCTGCTTAGGGGGAGATGTTCAATGGAGCAGTGCTTGGACATGGTGTGCTACTGGTTCAGAGGACTGTGAACCAGGGGAAACCAAACCTCTTGCATGGTGAGAACAAAGGTGTGAACTGTGCCTTATTACCAAATAAGAAAAAGGCTATTGTTTTATTTTGGACTTTGTGCTGCAAGTAAAGTGTATTTCTGTTAACCGCTTGTTTCAAACTGAAGAAAGCTATCTTTATGTTTGATGGACTTTATGTTGGCTAAAATTAAACTACTAGCGTTGGTTTGGATGAAGAAATCTGGTCTGAAAGTGTCTCTTTGCCGGAGTTAATTCCCCGCACTGTTACAATACATACATACATACATATATATATATATATATATATATATATATATATATATATATATATATATATATATACAGTGCCTTGCGAAAGTATTCGGCCCCCTGGAACTTTTCAACCTTTTGACACATTTCAGGCTTCAAACAAAAAGATATAACATTTTAAATTTTTGGTGAAGAATCAACAACAAGTGGGTCACAATTGTGAAGTGGAACGTAAATTTATTGGATCTTTTAAACTTTTTTTGTAATAATAAAACTGAAAAGTGAGGCGTGCAAAATTATTCGGCCCCCTTGCATTAATACTTTGCTGCGCCACCTTTTGCTGCGATTACAGCTGCAAGTCGCTTGGGGTATGTCTCTATCAGTTTTGCACATCTACTGAATTTCTTGCCCATTCTTCCTTGCAAAACAGCTCGAGCTCTTTGAGGTTGGATGGAGAGCGTTTGTGAACAGCAGTTTTCAGCTCTTTCTACATATGCTCAACTGGATTCAAGTCTGGACTTTGACTTGGCCATTCTAAGATCTGAATTAGAGATGAGCGAGCACTAAAATGCTTGGGTGCTCGTTATTCGAGTCGAACTTTTCCCAATGCTCGGGTGCTCGTTTCGAATAACGAACCCCATTGAAGTCAATGGGAGACTCGAGCATTTTTTGCAGGGGACCGGGGCTCTGCCTAGGGAAGGCTGCGTGAAAACCTGGAAACCTCAGAAAATGATGGAAACACCACGGAAATGGACAGGAAACAGCAGGGGCAGCATGTAGGGATGCCTCTGAGGCTCCCTAATTGCACCATTTTTTTCTAAATCTGGCCAATAGTCTGGGGATGACCCCAAGGCAATTTTCAGGGACACGGTAATGGTGACCCTCTTAAAAATGCTGCCTGACAACCTGGCGGTGAACCCCTGATTGTCTGTCTTTCAATAAGATTGCAGTGTAAAGCATGGTGGTGAGCCTCAGTAATAAGATTGCAGTGTAAAGCATGGTGGTGAGCCTCAGTATGACTTTTTAGATGGAGATTGCATGTGGTCACGTACTCCCTGGAACCCCATAGTCACCCCTTCTCTGATGTGCTACCCCAGAACATTCTCTGCCCCAATTCGCAAGACCTTTTGCTGTTTCCGTGTGCTGACAGTGGTGATTTACCAGTGTTGTCTGAGGAGGTGGTGGACAATGGCGAGACACAGGTGTCTGGGGGTGAGGTAGTTGAAAGTGAAGCAAGTTACAGTGGGGACTCCTTGGGGGGACTTTCTCATGATGGGACAGATTCAACTTGGGTGGATCAGGCACAGGAACAGATCAATTTTTTTTTTTTGTGTGTGTGTGTATTTAACTTTTATTTAGCACAAATAACCACAGAAATATTTATTTGTTCTCTTTGCTGCGCAGTCTGGTGTTGGGGTTCGTCACTTTGATGGCGAGCTGTGCCGCTCTCTCCACAATGGTCTTTCGGTTCTTTGAGGAGACGTTGTGGGTGATTTCTGCACAGAAGGACTTGTTGCTCATCAACAGAACCTCAGCTCCTTGACAT